>JAGXJF010002093.1:0-21178 GCA_019208055.1 Stipa capillata | reverse complement strand
TAGATTTATGAGGTTTAAAAAAAAACAGAGCTGCAAATTGCAATGCATGTTTCATCATAACACTACAAACACCATTCATTTCCATTACAACAATTACATTGTACATTAGCAATCCACGAATCTATCTTCTATCATTTAGCATCACTGAACTCCAACTCTATCTCTACCAATTCAATCTAATTCAAACTCTTACAGATAACCTTTGAATGAAACTAACAAATTAAAACTGAAACAAACTAAAGATAATGTAACTATTGCCTGTTGCCACAGAAACCACAGTACTGAAGTGTGCCACATTACAATGCTGTAGTAAGTGCTGTGCATCTGCTGCTGGCGATGGGGTCCACATCCACACCATATACATCCAGTATCTGGTGTTAGAATCGTAGACTAGTGGTAGAGTAAATAGGGGCGGATCTCGGACAGCGGCGCGGACAGATCAACCCTAGACGGCAGCAAAACATCAACGATTTCTTCCAATACGGCAAAGAACATGCTATCACATATATGGAAAAGAACATTTGATACATATACACATCTTCACCAACTAATTTCATCAATATCTTGCAATCACAAACACATACACACAACATAGCTAACTAGACATCCGTCAACTGATCATAGCATATAAACATCACCAACATCAGAGCATACAAACATCACCAACATGAACAATTCCTCCATCTCTCAAACCTTTACTTGCATCTTAATGATTTTTCATTTTATATAAAATCTAAATTTGGTCTAAAAAATATGAAAATTGGCATGGGGTCATGAGGTGACCTCATGAGGCTGTGTTTAAAATATCAGACAGTTTCACAAAAGTTGGACTATACATCGCTTTGTAACTCAAGCATCTCTCAAGAAAAGAAATAAAAAATAAAATAAATACTAGAAATTCCAGGAAACTCAGAAAATTATGAAACTTGATCTGTTGTCTAGATCTATTCATTTTACAAATTTTGCAAAAAGATTCACTTTATTTGGACTTATAGATCAAAAGTTATTGATGTTTGTTGATGCAGTGCTTTTGGGCTAAAATACTAGTGACGGGCCCGACAGACATGCCCGTCAGTGGAGACAGCTTCTCCGCTGACGGTCACTTACGTACCACCCGTCAGTGAAAAGAACACGTCATCTTTGGCACCCTGGGTGCATCTCCACTGACGGGCGACTTAGTGGCCCGTCAGTGGAGGTCCTCACGTCCAGCTTGGCTATCCTCTCCGCTGACAGGCGGATACGCGTCCGTCAGCAGTGAGCCCCTCCAACGACGGGCCATTGTGTGCCCGTCAGTGGAGGTCATTTAGCAGAGGGTCAAACTGCAGTAGTATAAGAAAGCACCTCAAAAGGTGCTTTTGTTTTGTACACTAGTTTTGGCTTATAAGCAGGGAAAGCAGCTTTTAGATATTTGGTGTTTGGTTGGGCTTTTGGCTTATAAGCAGAGAAAGCTACAGCAAAAGCCCAACCAAACACCCCCTATGAGTTACCGTAGTACTAATACCTTCTGAGATCTTCTGTGGGAGGAATGGGACAATCTTTGCACCATAGGAGTCTCCTCCAATGTAGACCAAGGAAGGAAGGCAAGGATGGACGCGCACTGGGTCTCGAGGAGGAAAGGAAAGGCGCCGTCGAAACCTGGTAGGCTGGCGAGCAATGTCGAGGCCTCGGAGGACACAAAGCCACTACTAGAGGATGGCTAATCCCAGCCGGTTCATAAACATCATCCCAGGCGATTTAGGCGACTGACTCGGATTCATGGTCTGGGATGTGAAGGACTAATCCAAACCGATTAACAAATCGTCTAGGATAATAAATATCCAGACGGTTCAGATAGGTAACCGACTGGGATACATATAATATCCTAGACAGTTCCTTTAGACAACCGGCTAGCATACTTACAATATCCCAAACGGTTTCTTTAGAAAACCGCCTAGGATATTTTATCTATCACAGGCAGTTCTCTGGGATATTGTAAGTATCCTAGGCGGTTCGGCCAATCAACTGCCTAGGATATGTATCACATCAAAGATGGTTCTGGATCACAACCGCCTGATTTTTCACATATCCCAGATGATTAGTAGAAGGAACCGTCTGGGATATCAATTTACAACACCATAATTTTCCTGGTTTTTCGGCTAGCTTCAGGAATTGCTAGCCTTGCCCTCTGAAAAACAGCAGAATAACAGACATGAAACAGATCCAATTGTCACATGCATCAACTACTCCACAGATTTGCATATTCCACATCTCACAGATCTGAACATACATACAACTGCAAATATAAATAATAGAGCGGTCAAAAGTGCACTCAATTTCACTGCATAAGTAAACATATAGTCATAGAATTGCAAAGAACACATCTTCTAGTGGAACTCATCTTCTTTGGCGAGGACATCAAATAGTATGAACAAGGCGAGGTCCCCTCGGATTTGTTATATGTCTACGGGAGCCAAGGACTTTACTCCAATGTTGAACCCATCCTGTAACCATGATAGTTAAATTCAGTAATAACTGTCAATTAGAAATTTTAGATTCATCATTGATAGGTTAGCTAACCTTATGCTATAGGCTCTTCGTCCCATATAATATGAGCTTCATGTGGTGGTTTAGGTAGTAACCACAAAGGCCGGTTCCAGCTAGCTACTAGTGGCACTGCGGAAAAAAAAGATTTATGTACATGACATAACTTGATGTTTGATGAGATAAAATGTTGTTTTTTAAGTTAGGTAGTACCTTATAACCAAAACAATGTTTGAGAGTGTCAGAGACACCTTGATTTGCGGATGCCACCCATGCCCTATGTGGTAGGACCAAATCTTGCTCCGCACGGATTTGAAAAATAAAGTAAAAGAAGAAGAATGTATGGACGATTGTTTTCTAACATGTCGATTAAACCATTGACTATGGACCAGTCCCTCTTTTTATACCTTAAGAAATCTAGGTAGTAGACATTCTTCCATACCTTTTCGATCACGATCAAGATCCAGTGTCCTCTACAGAAAATGATTTCGCTTTTAATAACTTACCCCTAATTGAAAGCCAAAATGAGTTGAGGAGTGCATGCATCATTTACTCCTGGTTCCAGGCAAGACATATTATTTCTTTGTCCTGTAGCTGGCGTAATGCGTTCGTGACGTATTGCTCGACAAGATCCTTATCTAGCGCTAGGCTTTGCACGGAGACCAAGTGTGGGTCTAGGTAACCTATCGAGAGGTTCTTTTTTGTTGATAATTGTATCATGTATCTATGTAGACATACATAAGAAAACAATGAGTTATATGAATGTACAAACGTGGGGCTATTACGTGAACGTAGATAAAAGTTGTAAACACTTACAATGTTCAGATTCTCATCAGGGAGGCGTCCAATTCCCGGAGGTTAAAGAGACTGAATAAATCCTCGTAGTCTATTGTGAAGAATGATAGGTTATGCTTGAAATGATCAGCTTGGAATTGCACTACTATACCGGATTCCCTTTGGATGCCTGGTGCATTAAATCTTTCCATGTAGTGAGCATGCAACCTCTGACAAATAACCCCAAGCGAACTAAGATCTTCGTTGGATAACATTGGTTCTCCAAGCACGAACCTGCGAGCTACCTCCATGAAAGGGACATCCTCATATGTCCGCTTCGCTTTCTCCTTGGCCCTCTTTTTTGTAGTCCTTGCTGGAACACTCTTTGCAGGCTACACTAGTACAATAGCATGGCTTTCTTGGTGGGGCTCAATAGCCAGTTGCTCAGGCGCCAAAGGAGCATGAACCGGACGAGGTACCATAGCTTGCCTTTCTTGCTGGGGCTCACTAGCTGGATGCTCTGGCACCGAATAGGTAGGTATCTTTGGCGGTGAAGAAAACATCGACATGATCCCAACTGGACACGACGGCTCAGATTGTCGTGTCTCAATCACAATGTCTTTCTTAAGCCACTGGATGAACTTCCCAACGGCTTGTCCAAGATGTTTTATCTCGGCATCGGGATCAGTATGGGAAAGTGAGATGTTGTTGTACTGGCAGTTGGAGACCATGTCCATGCTGACTTTTGCATATCCCAGTGTTAACGGGACATTGTTGACCACATCTCCCTCCACTGGCGGATACGCCATCCCATAAGCTGCCTCTAGTGCGAAATCCATATTATTTAGCTTCACGTACATCTTGCATGACGTGGGATGCTGGATCTCATCAACTAGGTTTGTGCCGCTGCTATTGTCAACAACATCAACAGATGCGCAGCTGCTCCGTCGACCACCGGGGCTGCCTACGGCTCCTTCACCCATGTGCTGCGCTTTGAGTTGTTCAAACATTTGAGCCATCTCCACTTTGAGTGAGCTCGTTATAGCTTCCTTCATCTGCTGAGCATAACGTTCAGCTTTTGCCCATTTCCTCTCCTTCCGAGACTCTGGGTCACTCGGGAGAGCTTTCTGCCAAGGGACGTACAACCCATAACCCTGCATACGACCTAGATGCTCAGCATTGCCCAAAGCCTAGGAGAGTATATCTTTCTCTCTATCGCTCATGAAGGAGCTTTGGGAGGATTCTAAACTCAATAGCTCCTAGAAGAAGGCTTACATGTTAGATCTCTTACTAACATGTTGCGTAATAATCGCACAATTTGAGGGAGGTAGTTCTCTTACTATTCTCTGGTACACCTCCTGGTCAGCCAGATTAGGGAAGGAGAACGCACCATTACAATTAGGCTTTGCCCTAGCCCGAAGCCAGTCTTGGCCCCTGGGGTTGTCGACACTAGAGAAAGGAGGCTCACTGCCCGCCAGTCATGCCTCCTCATCCTCCCTTTCCCATTGGCTCCTTTTGGTTGTGTACCCCGACGTGCCAAGCGATGGTGGTGTGTGTTTTTGGCAGCAATGGCCTTGTTTGCTTCACTCTTAAGCACGAAGTCATCCACCCTCTTCATCCCCACAAAGGTTTCCTAGTCCACGGGATTAATGTACCCATACTTCTCAAATGGCTCTTTATCCTTTTCAACGTACTCTTTGACTAAGAAGCTCTTGAAATTCTTCCAGGACTTATCTACTGCTAGACCTGCAGCTCTTCGCACTTCAGCTTCAAGTTCAAAGGGGACTTCAAATGACAGCAAGATTTCATCCACCACTCCCTTCCTCTCCGCCTTACTAAGCTGCTTCCATGAGTTTAATTTGATGTTAACTCGCTCCCATGCTACAATGCCACAGATTGTTCTAAACTTCTTCGTCGCCTGTTCTGGTTGAATAGGGGCTCCAGAGTACTCATCAACCATAGCCATGACAAATCTGCCGGCTGACTTATGCGACCGCTTTCGACCTTTACATTTTGTTGTTGCCGAAGAGTCTGGCATGTCAAGCGGTGGCGACCCTCTCGGCGGGGATGAATTCTCGCTAGACATATCTACCTAATTCTCTACATTCTCAAGTTGTCATGCTTTAGAAACAAGAAGTGAGAGACAATAAGACAATTTACAACTAACGGGTAAACATTAACATCCGAACTTAGGCCCTTTAGTACATACCTTATTTAGAAAAAGAAGAAGAATAAACCAACAGACTAATGCCCATCACATAAATCATGATTTATGCCCTAATACCCTATCAGTATGTTCGTACATTTACCTTAAAGTTTATATGTCATAAGATAGGAATTAGGGCCTATGTACTTGTATCTTTTTTAATTGCTCTACTGAGATAGTTAGTGCTCAATCTAGTGTTCTCTTTGAGAGATATTAGATTTATATGCTTATTTTTGTAGCAGAAACTGATATTTAGATCCGCAGTTCTGTTAGGATAGAGTTTACTAAAGTACTTATTTCAGTGAGACAATAAGTTTTGATTGTTTTGATAAGGACAAAATCTGGCTTTCTCGAGTTCTACGAAAACTTAGTTTAGCTTATTCTCATTTTTGCTACAATAATAAGCCAACACTCTAATGGTAAGAGTCTAAGCCTAACCTAATTGCCCTAAACCTTGTGGTGTGTATCCTCTTTTGCTAGCGCTGGAGTCGAGCTCGGTGGCGGCGGAAGCAGCGGCGTCGAGCTTGGGGCCGGCGGTCCTCTTCCTCGTGGGTAGGGCTCGGGGCGGCGGTCCTCCTTCTCGCCAGCGGCAGGCCTGGGTGTGGCGCCGGTCGTCCTCCTCAGCGGCGGTATGGCTCGGGGTTGGAAGGCGGACATTAGGGCAATATGGCAGTGGAACGGCTCAGGGGCGATGGTGGAAGGGCTTGGGGGTGGTGGTGTAAGGGCTCGGGGGCGGTGGCGCTAGGGCCAGGGGGCGGCGGCGGTAGGGTGCGGGCGCTGCCGGCGGTTAGGGAAGGACTGCTCGGGCACTGGGGGGGCTTGGGACGATGAATGCGAGAGGACGCACGCGTGGCTCTTGAGTATACGAAGCGGAGCATATCCCAGACGGTTGTCCACACGAATCGCCTACGATACTCCTATCCCAGACGGTTTTGGAGTTGAACCGTCTACAATATTTATATTATCCCAGACGGTTTTTATAGTTCAGCCGTTTGCGAATTTATAATATCCCAGGCGGTTTTAGAGTTGAACCGTCTGCGATATGTATAATAAACCAGACTTTTCTTAGTGAAACATTCTAGGATAAGTCTTGTACCAGACAGTTACTCGTACAAACCGTCTGAGATATTTATCACAGATGACCTAGACCATTTACATATCACAGGAGTTCACAGTTTTCATAGCAATATATAGCACAAGAATAAGAGGCAGAAGTCAAAGCATATATACATCCATTTCACATATATAGAACATCACGGATTTCACAATTTTCACAACAATCACAAATGAACTGAATATTGTAGTGGTTGGTTCTCCTATTAAGCTCCAGAGAGGCTCAAATAAAGGTCAAGCTTCAAGTAGGCTCCACTCTGTTCATCAGTGACATATGCATGCATATTTCATCAAATGTATGATATAACTGTTATTAGTCATGACTAACCAAAAAAATAGCTCAATTCAGCACTAATATGTAACATACACATTTCATTCCTCATGTACTTGCATATTTCCTTTAAATAGAAGTCCTTCATGATCCTCAACGTGCATGACATCGATGTAGTGACGAACTTCTAGATCCTTCCAATAAGGTAACTTCTAGAATATGGATCTCTTCTTCGAGGTGGGTGCCTTCTCACGGGTCGTCAATTTTCGTCTCCTTTCAAGCATAACACTGATGTCCTTAACCATCTCATACACGTCTGTCCCACGGTAAGGTCTTGGTATTGGATCGTGCTCCGTATTCCTGTTGAATTACTTCTTCAACTTGAGGTACGGGTGATCTCTTCATAGGAACCCATGGTGCCGCATGTACACGGTCTTGTGTGAGTTCTTCAGGTACACGCTCGCTGTATCATCTATGAAAGTAACATATGCATTGCCTCCTTTCGTACTTTGGCCTGACGTATTACTAAAAGCGGGATAATCATGGATAGTGCAGAACAACAAGGATCGTAGAGTGAAATACTCCTTTTTGAACGCATCCCATAACTGTACACATAGATTCCACAATGTCTGCAGGTCATCGTACAATGGTTCAAAGTACACATCGATGTCGTTACCAGGTTTCCTTGGCCCTTGAATAAGTATCGACATTATAATATACTTCCGCTTCATGCACAACCAAGGAGGGAGATTGTAAATACAGAGAAGCACATGCCAAGTGCTGTGTCGGCAGCTCATGCTGCCAAAAGGATTCATTCCATCTGTACTCAATCCGAACCTTATGTTTCTCACTTCATCACTAAAGTCTTCATACTTCCTATCAATGTTTCTCTACTATACGGTATCCGCGGGGTGTCTATACTTTCCATCAACATTCCTCCCCTCGGCATGCCAATGCATCAGTTTAGCCTCCTTTCGATGCGCAAATAAATGCTTCAGGTGGGGAATTACTGGAAGGTACCAAGCAACCTTTGCTGGAGTTCCTTTAATCACTTCCTCACCATCCTCGATGCCATCTGGTTCAGTACTCTTGTGCTTGTAGCGAGATGCTTTGCACACAGGACATGAATGCAAGTCTGCATACTCTTTACGATAGAGTATACAGTCACTGGGACACGCATGTATTATTTCAACTTCCAATCCCAAAGGACAAAGAACCTGCTTGGCTTTGTGCGTGGTTGTCAGCAACTGATTTTCCTATGGGAGCAGGTCTGCTAATAGGCCTAATAGCACAGTGAAGCTCTTGTCGGACCATCTGTTGCTTGCCTTCAATTTTAGTAGCTCGAGCACGGTCGACATCCTTGTGAATTTTGGCTTGCATCCCAGGAACAAAGGTTTCTCCGAATCCGCCGCCAATCTATGAAATTTACTGTAACTAGCATCGTCAAGGTCGTTCCCCTCAGATGGAGTTTGGGCAGGGTCGTGGGCGTGCCACTGAGGAGGAAGGTGCCGGGCCAGATCCATTGGTTGGAAGGAGTTTGGGCCGACACAATCCACCCGGTGGGAGATGCCAACTTGCGCATGAGGCCATAGTTCGGCTACTGATGTGTTTCTCCGTTGTTTCTGACTCGTTGGCGTGTGCATTCATCTGACTCCTGTACTCCTATTCTACGTATGGCGCACCTTTAATTGTCCTTTTCCATATCTATAGGAATTTTTGGTTTGAGAGAGTTTATCATTGAGCGAAACAGGTGGCTAGCTTATAAACGGTTCATCGGAGATGCAATATTTCGACAAGAGGTGAGTGGGAGAGCTCATCGAGCCCCACTTGGAAAATCATGCTACTCCTCCTCAATGTCGTCTAACCTGATGCTTATCCATTGTTGTTCAGTAGGCCAATACGGGGTCAAATTCACGGACGGTGATGTAGCGGGGGAAGGAGTAGGATGATTCCTACTCTCTATATCTTGGACCTACCACGGCTACTATGGAAACCCTGCAGCACGTCCCGGGTGATGACCCACACGGTGCCTTGCTTCCGGAGATAGATGCAATACGTGCTACTTTGAACTCGGGGCGCATCATGGTGTTCACCACACAGTTCTTACCTTCTCGGCCTCTTACTCTTGGATAAGGTTATGTCATACTTGTTGCTAGAGATTTCAAACTTGCACCTGATGGCTATCTCTCACTTGGCTGTCTTCGAGTGGGTGATGCAAAGCACGGAGATGCAAGGCACTGGAGCTCTCTTCACTTGGTTCCACAAGCTGATGGCAATTCTAGTGATGGTGCCAAGTGGCGTGTCATCTACGTTCGGCATGGTCAGCTTTAGGATGCGTCAGCAGAAGAAGGATGGCTACCCCATTGCTGCTACCAAGAGCAAGTGGGAGGACTAGAGGAGCGAGTGGTTTTGTCATCGTGCGGGCAAGCTTGGTTAAACTCACATGAAGGGACTTGGAAAGGCCATCCTTAGACCTCTCATGGTAAACACGAGCAAGAGGGCCCCCTGTTCCAACCTTGAGCATTTGTCTCACGAGCAAGAGGGCTCCCTGGAGGAGTATTGTCTTCTGCGGGTCAGGCTGCTCACCGCGTGGTGGTCCCGAAACTTGTTCCCACTCCCACCGGGCGTGCTCATAGTCCCTGCACCTCCCATGACTACACCGCACCAGAGAGTATTTGTTTTCTTGTTTCTTTTTCTTTTACTCTCCATCCATATAGTTTCTATTGAATGGTGTTCTGACTTGTAGATTTCATGTCCATGCCTACAGACCTCACTCTATCTATGGAGAGGAGGCGTCCGTCACTGTTATGGGCCGGTACGCCAAGGTGAAAGCGAGGGCTATTACTAGGAGTCTAGGGAAACTTCGTGACATGCGATGTCTTTGGGTGAGAGACTACACAACGTGCACACCCACTGTCTATGGTGCTTCATTGTTCTGGTGCCGAAAATCATTTGCGCGCTGAAGGGAAAGGGACGAGGGAGAGGACCCAGACTTGCATGGTGCAGGATCCACCGGTGGCAATGACCAAGGCGCAACGGGTGATGAGAGGGAGGGCAGCTTCGACGAGGAGCCCATAGCCCCCATATATAAATTCAAATAAATTTATTATAATTATCAATGAAGCTCACACAGTATTTATTTCCACAAACACAGGTTGGGACAGGTCCCCATACATCTGAAACACAAATAGACTTGATATATGTGAGAACCCTAGTTTTAGAGGTAGTTAGAAAAGGCATGAGGCGGAGGAGGATCAACTCACGTTACTGAGTTGATCATATTCTGTCGAGTCACGTTGCCGAGTAGAATAAGAGGGGGGAAGGTTTATAACATCTTCATTTCTAAAATCTTGATATTGTGCATCATCGCATGACATGGCATTTAGGAATAATCCTAAATTGGGTGAAATTTTGAACTTTTAAAAGTTCCCTAGGAAAACCCTAACCTTTATACAAAGATTTAAACTGAATCTTAAGTCTTGGGTCAAAGAATCATCAAAACAAAGTGTTTCAAAGTTATTTTAAATAGAGCAAGACATCCTTAGGGATTTATAGCAAAAGTTTCAGGAATTCAAAAGATTAGCTGGGATAAATTTGAAAGCAAAAATCCTATAAGAAATCAGAAAAACAAAAAGTAAAAAAACAAAAAGAAAAATAGAAAAGAAAAAGAATAAATCAAACCCCCTCCCAGCTGCCGAATGGGCCAAGGCCCATTTTTCTTGCCCCTGACCCCGTCGAGTTGGGCCTCTCTAGCCTAGCCCGCTCTCTATCTCTTTTCTGCCGAACTGGGCCGACAGCCCAGCCTTCTTCGCCCCCCCACCGCCTCGGCCAGCTTGGCTTATTCTCTACGCCAACCCACCAGCACCCCTCGGCCCACTATCACTCCATCGGCCTGCCCCGCTCCTTTCTCCTTATCCCTTCCCTATCCGTCGACTGCTTCATCCCTATCCCGAACGGCCGTTGCCACCGAGCTGCTTGCCGTGCCAAGCAGCCGGGCCCCTCGTACTCCGAATCTCGTGCTGCCTCCTCTTCTTAACTCCCGGATCGAGCCCCTGCCCTTATTTCTCTCCTCCTGGCCGACATCTCCCCGTTCTCCCTCTCTCCCATGTGTCTCACCGCCGCTGTGCACCTCCACTCGCCCGCTACCGTCGACCCCATCGCCAAAAGCCCGAAGCTCCCCATCACCTCAGAGGACCTCCACCACCACCTGCATCGCCTCGAAGCCGACCGCCGGAGCTCCTCGTCACCGAGCCTCGAGCGCCGCCGCCTCCTTCTGTTCGCCGCCCTGAAGCCCCACTGCCGCCTCGCCACCCGAAGCAGCCCTGCCTCCCTGTTCGCTTAGCTGCCCCGGTAAGCCCGTGTTGCCGCTTGCCTCGCCGCCACCCTATCGAACCCTGCCGGCGGTGACGACGCAACACCGGTCGGACTGACCGGGGCACTCGGTTCGACCGAGCCCACTGGCTGCCCCGACCGGATTATTAGGTCATCAAGACCCATTTAATACTAACATTTAGTTAACCCGACCCATTTAATACTCTAATTAATACTATTCCAACCAATTAAATGCTAAAGTGTAATTAATACGGTAATTAATGCTCATGATTGTCAATTAGTGCTAATATGACAAATTTAATGCTAACCATTAATTATCCAACATCATTAATACTAATAGAGTAATTAATTCTTATCTTCTGTGATTACTGTGTCATCAATGCACTAATAGTATTCTCTATCTATGATATATGGGACCCGCATGGTAGAATTAATAAAAGAAATAAAAAGAAAAATAGGAATATATTTTACTCAGTCAACTTGGACCCGGGTTGACCATCGGGACCACATGTCAGTGACTGTGACTATATATGAAATAAGTGACGAAAATAATAATTATTTAATATATTTTTATTTACTGATAAAATACAAAAAGGGTATTTAAATTGATTAAATCTTACAAAAATCATAGTAAATCCAATTTTAATCAGAAAAATACAAATAATATATCAAAATGTTCAGAAAAATGAGATCTACCCAAATATGTTATTTTCATACATGTTTACATACTAGAAAAAATACAAATGGATAAAAACTCAAATTAGGGTTTTCCGATTAGGCGTAAATCTTCGGATCGCAATATCTCGAGTGTCCGGACTCCGATTAAATTGATTCCACTTGCGTTAGTCTTTAATTTGAATCCTCTATGCCATGAAATACATTTAATATGATGCTGGTGTTCATCATTGCGATAGTTATTATCGCACTTCTTTTTTCGGTGTTGTCATTCTTCTTCACGATAGAGCCGGAAGGTCCCGAAGCTTTTATTCTCGAGCAAGAGCAAGACTTAGTTGCTGAGCAACAAGGCAAGCAACCCCTTTGAACATATTGCAAACACCTACTACTTGCAAAGTATTATGTTTTTCAAATTCGTTATCGCATGCGTTCAACTTATACTTCTCGCTAAGTATTAGTCTTATTCTTTGCATAAGCCTACTTTGTCACCCCACACGACACCACCACACCTCAACCTAGTTAGAGTAGTATAGTTGTTACTTCTATGTTGCTTATATCGTTAACTATGCTTAGACATGCTTAGACATGTAGAAATCGTAATTCCTTGGATGGCAGACAAACCAAAACACCATGGATGGGTTAAATGGTAAGTGGTTGTTTACTAGAAGTTAACTAATGAACTTGACTAATCATTA
This sequence comes from Stipa capillata, assembly GCA_019208055.1. Taxonomy (NCBI): domain Eukaryota; kingdom Viridiplantae; phylum Streptophyta; class Magnoliopsida; order Poales; family Poaceae; genus Stipa; species Stipa capillata. The sequence goes on along the minus strand of JAGXJF010002093.1, from coordinate 8,592 downwards.
TCAGGTTAGACGAGAGGCCATAGCTGGGAGTATGGTGGGTTGTCTCGTCTTCCCACAAGTACTGATTCCAGATATATCTTGATCCAAGATTTGCGTACTTCTACACGGGTGGTATAATAGGCCACCCACGACTAAATAATTTGCCTAGACTTAGTGTATGAGCTACATAGTTTGCCATTTCTATTTGTTGGGTGAGTGAAAAATAATGTGATGTGGTGCCTCAATATAGGTGTAAGGGTTACACATGGTCTGGGACCGGAGATGTATCACCTGCTACAACTATTGGGACCGTGACGGGGTACCGGCCGGACTGGTGTACACAGACTAGCCCATTAGGGTGGCTCATACCTAAGGTAGAAAGCATTGTAACGGTCATGTTCGATCACCCTCTGCCAGCACACCTCGTGAAATGTGTCAACCCGGTGGCATTAGGAGTTGATCGATACGTGTACGTAAAGATGTACACCCCTGCAGGGTCTGAACTATTCGAATAGCCGTGTCTGTGGTTATGGACAACTTGGTGATTACTTGCATTGAATTAGACAACTAGAACAATACTTTAAAACATGCCAACTCTAAGGTTGGGAAGTTAGCGATTGCTTCCTCCCTTGTGGTTGAGGAAGAATCGAGGGTTCAAATGTACGATGGTTTGCAATAGAGTTCATTGTGAAGATTCGGCTCATCTCCTTTCAAAGCAATCTGGTAGTCGAATTTTATCCTACTTAAAGAGTATTATCAAAAGAATAATTAGCTTTCTACAAATTAGTCCACAATTTACCCTTTTTGATACATGTTGCATCTAATATTAATTTCCCTTGTAAGTCTTGCAGAGTACAATTTTTGTACTCATCTTGCAACTGTTGATAATTTTGTGCAGAGGAAATCATCCCCTCAACGGATGGTTCCTGTGTAGAGATCGACACCCGTGACGACTGGTCGCTGGGAATCCCAGGCAGTGGTCCTGCCTAGGGTTCGGCAGCTTGGTTTGTTTTGCTGCCAACTTTTGGCCCTACTTTTCTGCTTCTTAGCCACTTTAAATCTTCTGCTATGTAATTGACTCTTTATGTGAATTTTATTGTTAAGTTTCAAGAACAACTAGTATTATTATAGTTTCAGTCGTACAGTTACTATTGTGGTAGTTGTTTGTTCTCACCTTCCTCATGTGCCCTGCGTGTATGATATTGAAGCACATGATGCGGGTAGGGTTCCAGAGTCTATATCATAGAGTTGTTAGGTGTAATCACCCCTGTGAAGTGACTCTTCCACTAGGAGTTTGGGAACTATATCATCCTACTCCAGCCGAACATTAATTTACCGGGACGAGTTTGGGATTGATGTTCGGCTCAGTGAGAAAAGAGTGAGGAGACCATATTACCCTACTTAATCTGTGCATTAGTTTGCCAGAGCAGGTTCGGGGTTGACGTCTCAGGCTATTTGAAGCCATATCACTCCACTCCTCTTGGCATTGGTGCCCAAGGTTTGAGGTCAGGTTTGACGTTTCGACTTAGCGGGTGATTTCACTTAAGATTCTCTGTTATGGATTTTGTGTCCCGACAAGATTGTACTGCGCATTTCATCTCACACATTTCACACATGTCATTACAATTATCACATATACACATGCATATATAGTGAAATTCTAATCTTATTCAATTAAAGAATATAATTGTAATGTACAATAGATAATTACAAAGTACAAAAGAAAAAAACTAAAAATAGATTACCATTATCGAAAGACAACTGACTTGGTACAACATAAGATGCTTTCTACTTATACATTAATGATAAAGTTAATCTTCAATGTTGAGTGTTGAGCCGTAGAGGAGCACTAGATGTCGGGGGAGGTAGCCTTCGGAAATATTTGCAGTGTCCGAAGCCACCAAGTATACGAATTCGAGACCATTAGGACCTCGCAAATTGCTGTAGGAGGCAAAAGGTTTTAAAAACAATGTTTTAAGAGTAAAGTGGTTCTACCGACACAGTTTCACCTAAACTCGCAGGGTTAGCTACGAGGGCAAAATAATACTCGAAATGGAACCTATTTATTTTTACTTTCAAAATAGGTTTTGGAAAACAATTTGTTTTAGAGAATATCCGAGGGCCACAGGGCTAAGACCCTAATTGGACCAATTTCTATTATACTAGTTTATAGCAACAAGAGAAGTGAGAGGATAAAGATAATTTTATTTTTCCTATACTAAATTACCTCCATGAGTTTTCTTTTGCAAAGAAATTGTTTTACCAAACAAATATTGAGATAAGGCAACCATCTAGTAATGAATATCCAACAGCCCACACTTCTTGATCAAAGTCAAGATTTCTTGACCATGAAATAGCCATCCATCGAGTGAGATAACCAGCAGCCCACAAAAATCGACCAGAGTCAATTTACTTAGCATGTAAGGCAAACAAGGTGACCAGCCAAACCATATCCCATAACAGCTAGCGAAGGAAGGATGAGCATAGCCAAGGAAAGATCAGCATAGCCGACACTAGCATAAGCAGGAGGTGGAAAATACACTTGAGGGGAGGCGACATAAGTACCTCAGTAGATTCAAGGAAATCAAACAAAGCAAGATAGTAATAGCTACTATCGTCGCATCACCATTCCTCTCACAACACAATTCTTAAGAACCATAGCCCAAGCACCAGAACATTTAGGAGTTGGACTCCAGGAGACCACCATTTCCTCAAGAACATAGAACAAAAGAGGAGCTCAATAGGAGGAGTAAAGAAGTGAGGAAGCCACCAAAGATCAGGAACAACAAGAGAAGAGGAAATCAGCCGAGGAGGAGGAGCATAGAAGAGAAGGAAGTAGACCACCAACTGATCAAGAGCAAGACCACTAGCTTAGGAAGTAAAGTATGTCTGTGTCCAAGCTGAAATAAGGTACAGCTTCAGTCACAATCATCATAGTTCATGCACATAGGTGAAAATTCTCTAGTCAGAAGAACCCTCAGATTTTAAATCATCATAGGGCTTTTAGGCAGTGATGGTAACTGTTCTTATCAGTTTTAGTGTATAGATGAGCATGTTACTTCATATGCAAAGCATGTCATTAGCTAGCCAAAGACCAAGTGTAAGAATCTGTTCTTTCAGTTTAAGTAAACCAACATATATAGAAAAGAATTGAGTACAACATCCATTTGTATCCAGAATGCATAGCTAAAGATCAAAAGTGAGCATATGTCCTTCAATTGCTAAACTGATACATATATTTACATATATAAGTAGTTGGAAGAGGCTAAGAGCAAGGTATCATCTATTCTTATTAGTTCCTTATCTCCTCTTTGAAACGATTCTCAAAATTGACCATCATAGATATATAACATGAACCAAGTATAGTATATGTTCTCTCAATTTAATAAGCTAACACATATGAAAAAGAATCAAGACCATGTACATATGAGCGTAGCCAAAAATCAAGTGTAGTACCAGGCTCTTATTAATAGAGGGGCATGACCTCATATCATTAGAACCAAGCATCAGAATATACCAACCGAGAATAACCGTCAAAAAATGGATTAGAACATGTTCTTATCAGTGAAAGGAAGTTGCCCTTAGCACAATCCATAAACACAAGCACTGCATATGGTTCACACATTAGGGCAAGGATAGAACCTCCACAAATATCAATGGTCACCGAATCACAAAGGTAAAGTCCTAGCCAACCAATGTAACATCATGTTCTTAGCAGTAAAGGGGATTCATCCCTAGAGCAAGACAACCCAACTCATAAACATTAATCCTTTCCGAGAGCCAAAATGCTAGGGTACAATATAGAGTAATCGGACTAGGCTATTCAAGACAAACTTTAACCTAGACATTAACCATCGTAAGCAAAAAATTGGCTATACCATCCCAACATAGCTAAGAATATGAAAAATTGAGCATCACTACTCATGCGGTACTCAGAATAGTAGCACACACAGCCAACAGAATGCCACCAATTTGAGCTATAGGATCAAATTTAGCCAAACCAGTGGGGAATGGAATGGGAAAAGGAGAGCTTACCGGAGCACCCTAATGTTGCGGTGCGGTGAACTCACCGTCGACCAATGGTGATGGTGAGATGAAGGTCGGGACCAGGAGCAATCGGTAGCGAGTATCAACAAGGGCAGCATCGTGGGGGCATCAGCATCGAGTGGAGTGGCAGACCCGAGGACTTCACAGACGAGACGGGCGGCCGAGGCACGTGACGAGGCAAGAATCTAGCTAGGTGCCAGTGGCCATCCATCGGAGCGATGATGCATGGAAAGACAAAGGCGGCGGCGCCCTCGGGAGCAAGCCAAGCGGATGGGAGAGAAAAAGATGGGTCACGACAGCGGCGTGGGAGATCGAGAGAGGCAGCAACCCCGCTATAGGCGTATGGGTGAAACTAGATCGGATTCGGTTCGGATAGCACTCGTACCATATCCTATTTCATATTTTTTTCTCGGATTCGGAAGTGGATCAGATCATGTTCGGATATGGATATGAATACGGATAATTTCATAATCGGATATGGTATGGAAATAGACCGGATGCGGACCGGAAACGGATAAAAAAAGTCAGATAGTACGCACATACGAAGAGAAATAGATTACATACAGACAAGATCACAACAGCTGAGGGGAACCAGATCAACAAAATCATATGAGTAAATTAAGTACTAAATAACATACATAAACTACAAAGCGCACACTGATTAACAATATATAACAATTAACAAGTTGTAATTAAGACTAAAAGATTACATATTTGATGATCAATCAGTAAACACTAGAAGGTAGTAAACATTCACAAATAAAATACTAGCAAGCAGCTGCACTGGACATATACGCACAACAACCATCTCATAAACAAAGTTAACATTCACTAAAATTACAGGTCCATACCTGAAATTTTATTAGAAAATCAGATAATCCTATTTAGGAGTGCCGGATTATCCGGCTAGAAAATCGGATAATCCTATTCGGCGAGATATTAGCAATACTGTATCCTATACCATATCCTATACATCAGATTCGGAATCGGAGCGGATGGTACTTGGATGTCAAAAATCTCTTACCATATCCTACAAAAACCGAATTCGGCGCCGGATCAGATCGGAAATTATCCGTACCGTTTTCACCCCTATATAGGCGTCTGACCGAGATAGAGGTGGTGGCGCGTGTGAGAAGAGAAGGGGTTCGATCCCCTATGTGCATGCGTGCGTGCGTGTGTGTGGCAGAAAAAGGGATAGGGTTAGGAGGAGTGAGGCCGGATGGGCTGACGAGTTGGAGAATCAGCCCATTCAAGCTAAGGTCGGTAGGCCATTTAGGTCCAACAAGTAAACAAACTGGCCTAGGTTACAACATTGAAGAAAATGGAAAAGATGATAAATGAAATGAAAGTAGAAGTTAAAAGTTAAATACAATTTTAGGTCATATATATATATACCTATAAAGATATATTAAAATGTAAATTAAAATCTTGGGTTATTTACATAAGTTAATTATTTTCTTCCTTCTAAAAGAAATAGGATAGATATTTAAACCACAACCCTAAGTGTAAATTTTAGATTATAAACTTGGAGTAAAATAATGTTTCCTTTTTCTTAAAAAGGGGAAAGAAATTTTGTAAATACTTAATTACGATTTGAATCAAATATTGAGGTTGATTCCTTAATTGAAGTTGAGATTTTGAAACAAGATAAAAATTAGGGCTAATTAATATTGTAAGCATATTTCATATAAGTTCTAGTAATATGAGAAGCTTAATTATTCATGACATGAACATAAGTAATTCATAAAATGTTCAAGAAAATTACTAACCCTAATTCTTACATGTAAGATGCAATTTCCATCCATGCATTATCGTGGCATTTCATTTATGTTGAATTCCTCTCGAATAAGTCCTTATTGGACTTTATCAATTTTTTGCTAGAAGCCGAAGTTCAGTAAACAGACCCGTCAAACTCCATTTCCTATCCATTACCAAGAAAGTCCAGTTTCTTGTTCATATCTATTGAGAACGTTTTACAAAAATTTCCTTCTTGTCTATCACATGCATAAAGTGAAAACCTTTTCTAAAGTGAATCAATTGAGAACTTTTGATTGCCAATTTTTGGGTGTGATCACGGTGGGTGGTGAAACCTGGAAATGTGCTGAGGCATATCAGAAGGTGGGTTTCATCACACAGATTTTTTCATATAAGGTTCAAGTAACCAATGATTGATTGTGCTTAAGTGCTGTAGCGATCGTGCTTACCACATATCTTGTGCGAGCGGGGTTGAGCTAAAATACCTTTGTAAGGGATCATACTCCCCTGGGAAGTGGATTGGGAGTATCCAAGTGAGACCGGTAGTCCTAGTTGGGCTACGACATGGGGTATGACCTCGGGTCAATGCTTATGATCGTTTGTGGGTACAGTTGCGCACCTCTGCAGAGTGTAAGAAAGTGTGGCTTAGTCACTCCATGTTCAACGCTGCAGGAAAGGGATCCATCGGGGATCCTAGCAGCCTGTGAGACATGAGATCATAGTCTCTTAGTTAAAATTTGACTCTCTTACCTTACAAAATGCGTTGCTTTTGGAGAACACCGTTATTCTCAGTTGCTATTTCTAGACTTGTTGAGTACCTTTTGTACTCATTCTTCTACTATAATTCTTTTGAATAGCTTGTGAGCCAACGCCGAATCAAGACATCGTCCATGTCGAGGTCAGGGACGAGGTTCCCAAAGAGCAGGCACTGACGAAGGAGTAGAAGGAGTCGGCTACTACTTTGACTACCACGACAATAATGTTGCCGAGTAGAAATATTATATAAGTGAGAATGAGATTTTAGTATAAGGCGTTGCAGCCGTCTGGAACGATTTTAAATTTCCCGTACTTTTGGGAATCATTTTGTAAGACTTTACTTTGTTCTTCGAATTTGTATATTAAGTTTATAATAAATAGATCGCTCAATGCTTATGTCATGACTTCTATGTGGCATATTGTGGACGAGAAGGCACTTTGTCTATGGTATGTCAAAGACTAGCATATTATCTGCATGGGTAGTATGTGGGTCACCGCAATATACTAGTTGAGCAAGGATAGGGTAACAGATGACTCTTAGCCTTTTGACATACATCACAAATAGACTCTTTACTAGATTCATCGAAACAAGATTATTATCACCAAGGACTTTTTGAACTATAGTGCACGCTGGATGACCTAAACAAGTGTGTCATTGCGTTCATGACGACATCACCGCACCAAGTACATGTTTATTGATGGGGAGGAAGATTGCTTTAATGGATAGAGACCGCGTAGTGACCCTTCTTCTTGTAAAAGGAGATCAGCGAAAGGTCATCCTAAATAAAGATCACTTGTACTCATCTCATGCATGCATATAGTCCATTAAACAAATGACTCGAATCCAAAACCCAAAATTTTGGCCTAGGATCAACTTAATTAAAATCTATAAAATAAAATTCATCAAAATTTCACCTTAATAATTCTCATAGGTCTCACACACCTCCAAGAAGGCCTCTGAAAATTTTCAAGCGGTATGGAATCCCTTTGGTATTTGGATTAAGTGTTATTGATTCAAATAAAAAAATTGGCAGAACTATGCTTTATTAAGCTAGTGAATATTCCTTTAACCAAATTTTGTGAAAATTTATATATGAAACTCATTTTCCCTCCTGAGTGTGAATATAAATTTTTCATGAATTATGGAATAATATTTCAACTAGCTACAGTTCAAACCCATTTTGGGGCATAATTGAATTTGAATTCAAATAATAGTCAAATCCATTTTAATTTAATATAAGAAAATTTATGTAGGTCATAAAGGTTATATAGCCCCCTGTGATTTTTTAAATTTAAAAACCTAGGATTGAATCCCCTAAAAATTTAAATACTTAAAAAAGACTAAAAATAAGGAAAAACAACATGTTACCTTACTGGGCCAAATCTGGTCCAATTCCTCAACACGTCGGGCCAAGCCCCCATCCTTGGTCACCAGCTACTGCTAGGTGGGGCCCTTATGCCAGGTCTTCTTTTCTATTTGTTAGGACACTCGTGAACACCTTGTGTGCATAGTGTGATGAATTCATTGCTCTTTCTTTCCCTTCCTCGAGCTCCATTTAACCTATTCTCGGTGTCTCTGTTTCTCTTTTCACCCTCTATCTCACCTACCAAAAACTCAAACCCATCCATCATCTCTTCCACCCGAAACCCATCATCTCTTCCATTCGGTGCGCGTCCGTGCAGCATCGTCGTGTTATCTCGTGCTAGAGGTATTCTTTTTGCTCGAAACCTTGTTAATCGAGTTTGCCTCATCCAGTAGAGCTTACACATAAATTTAATTTGATTTTGGTCCAAGGAATAAGGAGAATAGTGTTTTTTTTCCCATCTCTGGTGAAGTCTTTCCACGACCAGTTCATTGAGTTCAGTAAGAGATAGTTCGCTTCCTTGTATAGCTGAGATCCATAAATCGTGTTCTACCTCCTCGACAAGCTCCCATCGTTTCTTGTTCAAGTTGACCACGGCCGTCGAACAGGATTGTCACTGTGCGTTGTTGGTGTTGTCTGAGTCACTCCTGACATCTTGTGGTGCAACCCAGCGCCCGCGTCCATTTCCTGG